>OY856413.1:647987233-647994733 GCA_963693085.1 Alisma plantago-aquatica | reverse complement strand
AAGTAACCATGTCATAATAAAAGTAAGTATGACATTTAGAAAGTAACATGTTGAACTGAAAAAGTAATTCTGAAACATGGAAAAACAGTAGATAGGTAGCTTAATAGTAACTTTTTGATATAGTTGCAGGTGTAAGAAAGTTGTATCATGGATACTACATAAGAAGTTACAATAGCATACAGAACATCATGTTGTTTAGCACAAATCAAATGCAGATGATGAAGTCAACAACCTTTGCAAATTTTATAACAATGCCTAATCTTACAGTAGATGTGGTATTTTTAGAAGATCTGATAGAGAGGTATGTAGAAGATGACAAATTCCTATTAGCACCGGGGTTTGAAGCAAGGATGACAGTGGAGGATGTAGGGGTGATACTAGGTTTTCCTAGTAGAGGTATGGATATAGTTCTTAGAAAGCAATCACAGATTGTAAGTACAATATGGGGGGATTTTGCTCGTGCAACAAAGGGACAAGATAAAGGTTGTGAAGGTGGCAAGAAAAGAAGGGAGAAGGATGTCTTACACAGGGACAACTAGGGGAATCTTTGGCTGGAATTTTTGAAGAATGTTGTGATAGAAAACTACCAGAATATGTGTCGTGCATGGATGTTGCACTTGTTAGCAACATTCCTTTAACCAGACACCCATTATTGTGCCCTAATTTACCTTCTACACTATTTGGACATTGTAACTGCTACAAGGCATTTAAACTGGGAAAAGTTGGTCCAGAGTAGCATATTCAAGTAGATGAAAGCTTTAAGTGAGAATATAAGAATGAGGAAAAGAGGGAAAAGCAGCATAATCACACTCCACATCATTGGATGTGTAATGTGCCTGTGTGTAACACATTGCATTTTTTTGTTACATTAAACAACTATATAAGAACACTTGAATTCTAATTTATACTTTTCTTATCCACGCAGGTCTAGGCCTATGCGATAATAGGGATAGCAAAGCCTACATTTCTTGAGGCAAAGCCAAGTATAAAAAGATGGGCAGCTCATGTTAAAAGGATAAAGGCTCTTGGAAGTTTGGGCACTGAAAATGTAAGAATCAGTGTGGTTAAAGAGAAAATTCTATACAAATTAATATAAGAGGTGTATGATACATTGTTGAATTTTGTGCATAAATTTGTACAGAGTTGAAGAAGGACGCCGATGATGATTGTGAAGCTGCAAAGGCAGTGAAAGATTTTCCTTATTAGCTTGCAACAAATAAAGCCCAGATCATGACAGTAAGTAACAGGTTACTTACATCGCCTAACACAAGAAGGAGAGTCTCAATGAGCTTGGAGAACAGAGTGCAAAACCTTGAAGATGAACTTAGGATGTAGAAAGAAATATGCACCAGAATAGAAGTGGTGGCTGTTATGGATTTGAGAGAAGAAAATGAGAGGCTAAAGAAGACACTGGCAGAGGTCGAGGAAGAAAACATAATTCTAAGGAACGGAGATAAAACTGACATGGATATAGAAGATGCTTCCACTCAGCTCAAAATTTCATTCAGAATGATGGGTTGGATATAGTGGACGTAATTAAACTTAGAAAGAGGACTAAGGTACTGAGGAAAAAAATTGTTGGATATGGACCAACAATGGAGTAAAGAGAAGGAAATACCAAGAAGATTAGGCAAACTTTGCCTAAAGAGAAAATCAATTGACAAAGATTCATTCAGAATGGAAGAGGAAGTACAAAATGAAGAAGAAGATGGAGGAGAAAAAGAAATACAAGACCAAATTATAGAAAAAGTTACAAAGGTGATTCAAAGGTTGTTGAAGAGGATCCAACTGTATAAGAAGATACAGGAGAAAAAGGAGTAGAAGAGGATTCAAAGCATGTTGAAGAAGATAAAATCCAACACGAACATAAGAAGTAGCAAAGGAGAAAAAGGAAGATCCAGCAGAGGATGAACTGAAAAGGAGATGTAAATATTGATGAAGTTTGAAAGGACACCCTAAATTGTTGAGGAGGAGGAAAATGAAGATACAACCGGTTATTGGAAGCATAGAGGAAAACATGAAGATAAGAAGGCATGCAAAGGTTAATGGGATGTTCTTGTAAGTTTATCTATCTATGAAGTAACTATCTAAACATAAGAATAAGTGTGAAAAGAAAAGTAACTATCTAAATAGGAAAGTAACTGGTAGAATAAAAGAGTAATTATATAGAACTAAAGTATTATTGTGGATTATAAAGATTCTATTTGACATATAAAGTAACGTTTGATAAAAAAATAACAAAAAAGGTTCTACATTTTATGTACAAAGTAACTATATAAAATATTAGTATATTCTACTGAAACTACTAACATAAATTACACTTTATTAATAGAAAAAGAGCTCCACATTCATTGTATTGGAGCACTTCAAAATGAAGGAAACTGAAGAGGATGTAAAGGAATTCATTGACAACATTGACGAAGTGTAAGGAGTTACTTTTTAAAATTCTATTAGTCACATGTTTAGTACAAAAGAGTTGCTCGATATTTAAATTGTATGTCTCACATCTTCACTAATACGCAGGTCAAGAAGAGAATGGAGCTTTGGAAAAGACGATTGGTGCACATGAAAGGATCTATCAACACTATTGTATAAAGATAAAATGATGCAGTTACCTATAAGAACTGAAAGTAGTAAGTATTTATAACAATAATCTAGATTGCTAACTAAAGAGTGTGGATTTTCATGTTATGGATTGCTTTGTCCAAATGTTTAAGGAAAGCACAAGCAAAAGGAGTAAGAATGGACTGTCATGGAATTGCTTAAGCACTTATGCTCCGGTAAGACAACCAAACTATCACACTATATTATATCACTTACAACAGATAAACAAACTAATGTTTATGACTATGTAATTTAAAATTTTATTTTTACAACAAAAGCTAGACATGATGGTGGATGGCATAATACTAAAGGATATAGATATGCTATCACCTCTCTTCAATGTACCTAACAAAGAATTTATGACAACAGATTCAGTTTTTACAATACTTAACAATGACAACCACTGACACTTGCTAGAAGCAAGCTTTAGAGATGAGGTATACATGTCTTACGATTCATTGTCAGGAAATAGCAAATCACTTAAAGAAGTCAGTAGATGAGTAAGAAAAAAAAGTAACTCTGTTGATAAGGAGTTGAATGAAATAATGTTGGTTAATTGCTACTTAATAAATGTTTTGTTTTACATGCAGGTGGGATTCATTGATGAGTTCTTTAGGAGGGTTCTAGATCATGGAAGTCAAATGTCTCAGTGGACAATAGAGTACCCTGAATGCCCATAGCAAGAAGAATATGATGTTGATCGTGGAGTGTACGTAATGAAGTATCTGGAATGCTTGGTGAATGGAAAAGAGATGAAATTCACTAGTAAAGACATCCCTGCAATTAGGGCAGATATCTTCCAAAGAATGATGAAGAGGAGAAGACTACAACTTGTCAAAGAACATGCTAGTAGAGATCAAGAAGAGTCAAAAGAAGGAGCAGGTGATAAACAAAGTGAAGAAAAGTACGATGATGTTGTATCAAGTCAGAATAGATGGCTTATGTCAGATTGAGTAGAACATTTAGAAACCAAATGTACTAAAACAATGTGGTTCTAAAATTATGCTTGTGAAATGCATTTGCAAACTTTATAAGATACATTTCTAGTCTATAGTATGCTTTTGTTTTAACACAAAATTGCAGTTCTTCATATATATACCTTTAGATATCTTGAATGTTCTTAAAAGTAACTTTAGATAGTTGGTTTTTTTATGGATAATGCTTGTAATCTGCTTCATCAGGTGCTCAATAACTTATGAAAGTAACTCTCTGAACTAAAGAATAATTAAGTGAAATGTAAAGTAACTATGTGAATAGAAAAGTAACTAAGAGAATAACAAAGGAAATGAATTGATTGAAAAGTATTATTGTGTAATATAAAGTAATTATTGAACATAGAAGTAACATTTGGTCAAAAAGTAAGAACGACCATTCCACACTTGGCATGGCCGTTCCATATGTAGAACAAGCATGCCACATATGGCACGATCATTATAAAAAAGAAAGGACGTCCATTCCGTGATTTCTGAATAACGGTGTGATTTCTCTAGCCATAAAAGTAACATTTTGAACAAAAATATAAATATGACAACGGAAAAGTAACACTTTGAATAGAAAAGTAATTGTATTAGGTATAACGTAACTAATTGAACTGGAAAGTAACTCAACAATAAAAAAAGATAACTGTAAATTACAGCAGAAACTATAGGCCATATATAAGTAATTATAAGAAAGGAAAAGTAACACGAACAACTCAAGCGTAACTATTGCACACAAAACATTTCCTATTGAAACAAAGAGTAACCGTATGGTACATAGAGTAACCTTTTCTCATTAAACTTTATAATATATTTGAATTCTCAATATAATTGCAACTCCATTAAAAAGAGTAATAGTTAAGCTCAAGTTTATACCGAATGTGAATTATAACTGTCAATGCGCACATCTCAAAAATTATATTTACATCGAATTTTTGATATGACTCACACACTTATCAGCTCCAACACTAAAAACAAGTCAACACTAATCAGCTCCAACACTAAAGACAAGTCAACACTAATCAACTCCAACACTAAAAACAAATCAACACTAATATGCTCCAACAGTAGTAGCAGCAGTAGATCCACATCAAGATAACAACATCATAAGAAACAGTAGCAGTTAACAATATGGTTGAGCAGCATGGAGCACCATTACAGATCAGCCAAGACAAGTAAGACATCAATTAGGAACACCATAGTCCGGAAAAGTATCTCTGCATAATCACCTATTTTTTCAAAGGGTAATTTCTGCTATCATGATTGACACCATATTGTAAGAAATTCTTACATTGTCTCATTTTAGACTGAGAAATTTCAACTCTAGATTTAAACCAAACATCAGTCGCTCTAGGTCTGCCTTTAGTTTTGCAAATACTAGGGATATGGACCTTGACTGCAGAAGAATAAGTTGTATTCAAACTAGTTACACCAACACCAACAACATCTTATTCTAACAGATCCTTTCACAAAGCAATGAGTTTTTAGGGAAAGGATCTGTAGCGTTGTCCCTACATGCTATATGGACAATTAAGTTGTAAGCAGAAACCAACTGAAGTGTCTTCCTAGTGGATAGAAGCATAACTGATGCTTTTTCAAAAATCCAAGGGTGGTCTCTTTATCCTTTACTCCACCTCATTCATATATATGGATCCAGAAGAGTGCAAAAATTAAGGCTCTTTAGATAAGATAGACTGTGCCTACATGGAATTCCTTTGAATTCTTACATGAACCAATTACATGATACCATATTAGTAGATGAGCCTTTCTTCAAAATACAAGGAGAACTAGAACCACCAACATGATAGACCTTATACACACCATCATCAGAAGTTTCCTTTACATTGTACACCATACTTTGATGAACTTCAGATTGAAAGATCTTACAAATTGACTTGGTGTATATACCTCTCATCTGCTCCTCCAAAGGCCACAATGAAGCCAAAGGTAGATTGCTATACTCGTCATCAAAATCATTGATATTTTCTATCTCCCACACCTGAGAATAAGCAGTCTCTAAGAAACATACAAGATCAATGAGAATTATCGTACTATTGACATGGCTTATGATGAATACATTCAAGCTCTCACTTCTTTGTGTTGTCCTCATGCCTACAAAGAAAGAATCATGTATAAAACATAGAACCCAATCCCACCACATAGAATACATATCAGAAAGACAACTAATGGAAAATAGGTCATTCTCTTCAACTATAGAATTCTAAATCTCTTCAAAAATGTCAATATCATCAATATTCTAGACACAATTATTCAAAGAACTAATGATCTGATTCTTGTTAGGAAATCCACCAAGTTTAGAGGGGAGTTTCAGTAGAATGTGTCAGTTACAGAAATGATGCTTACAAGTTGGGAAAAGAGTAATAATAGCATCATTCATTGTTTGGTCTTGATCAGTTGTGATGGATATCAACTCTTTGCCAAAACATAGTAAATATTGCTTGAAAACCCATACAAATGAATCGTACTTCTCATCTACCAACAAGGGTGAGGTAAATAACATTGTTTTGCGATGGTGATCGACACCACCAAACATTCCTGAAACCATGGAATACTTGTTGGTATGATAAGTGGTATCAAATACGATTGCATCACCAAGCAATGCACAGTCATCAACAGAAATCAAGTCAGACCAAAACAAATGTGTCAAGCAGCCATCAGTATCATTTTGATAAGAATAAAAGAATTTAGAATCCAAAACCTTCAAGCTTGCAAAATGATCCAACACCATGTCCACATCATATTTAGATGACTCCTTCCTCTTGCTACTGAGGTGGCCATGAGCTTGTCTACTTGTAAATGTCAACTTTTCATAACCACCAAACTTAGTTGCTATGAATGCAAGTTGTCTGGAGATAGGCATATTTGCTTGACTCATAGAAGAAAGCATCTCTTTTTGATTTTGGTCAAGAGATGAATTACACTTCAAGTAGCACAAGTGAACATCATCAACAAGATCATGATTGTGTTCATCAACAAAAGCAGGAACAACCTATACGAATGAGGACTTGCCTAGTGTAAATCAGATCATTGCTTTACACCCCCACCTTTTCACAGAACGCTTGTGCTTCTTGGACAACTTCTCATGTAAATCAACGTTGTCACAAACAGGGCTCAAAAGATCTTTAGATCTCTTAGAATGACTAATATGACCTTTCTTATCACATACCAAATCTTTAGCAACCAAAATCTTAGTGCCTCATTTATAACAGTTGTCATCTTTCCTAACATTAAATCCAATCATACCAGCATACCTAGAATAAAAAGATATGCCATCATCCAAACTTCCAAACTGAAGTCCAATTCTAGGGACATCAGTTGAAGATAGAATATCAGCAACAACAGATGAAGAAGAATGAACATTATCATCATCACAGTCAATATTAGCATTATTAACATCAGTATGAAGATTAGGATCTATAACAGATAGCAAAAGTAACTAGGTAGATAGCAATGTAACTTCGTAAACAAAATAGTAATGCTATAAATAAAAAAGTAACCAGGTCATAACAAAAGTAACTACTACAAATAGAAAGTAACATTGTGTTTCAAATGAATATACAGATACATTGACGGTCCCAAACACACTGAAATTACTACCTAATGTCATCAAATGACAAATAGGAGGAAAATAATGAAAGATGCACGGGATTGTTCTTACCTAGTTGTCAACTGAGCGCCTACTCAAGTGTGGTCGTCACCCAGTCACCTTCTCCTCCTACTCCCACAAACAATAGAAGATCCTCTTTGCCATAACCTGAAGTCCAAACCTATCGATACTTCACCTCCAGACTTGCTATTCCTATTTTTTGAAGTTCCAAATTGGGGAAGGAGAGATCTTTGGATGAGAGGAATAAATGTTGAACATGAGACAACGGCGGAAGCAAGGGGAATGAAGGAG